>VKHI01000016.1:166302-205091 GCA_015145745.1 Poterioochromonas sp. DS
CCTGTCGGACAATGAGCGCCTCTTGGACAGATATGGACATCCGTCAGCACTGAAGTTCCCGATGGACAGAAATATCCTGCCAAACACTTCTTCGTCGCGTAGATCGTGCCGTTCAATGGACAATAGAAACCTTTCGTGCACTTTGGACAATCTGACACTGTCTTCAAACCGTTCGATGAAGAGTTCGTTCCTGGTGGACATTGAACAGGAGATGGACTTCCCGTTGGACAATAGTGACCTGGAGGACAGATGTCGTTCAAAGTCGTGTTGCTCGCTGCCGTACAAGTGTCTCCTACATAGCTCACATGATAGCTCGACTTACCGCTGTCGAAAGGAGTAGCCACTGAGCTGCCGCCTCCACAGAAGTATCCTGCCTCACATGGTCCGGTTGGTGCTGTCAAGCCTCGAGATCCACAATACTCGCCTGGAGTACATGATGTGCAATTCTTCACTTCTTGCAGACCTGTCACCGCGCTGTAGGTGCCGTTAGGACATAAGAACTCGTTCGCATATGTTGTGCCTGCTGGACAGTAGCTACCCGCTGGACAAACTGCTGGGTGAGTCGAGTTGTACAAGCAATAGTTGCCTGCTGGACATACTTTACATGTTGATTGTCCGAGCTCGTC
The DNA here is from genome assembly GCA_015145745.1 of Poterioochromonas sp. DS. Classification (NCBI taxonomy): domain Eukaryota; class Synurophyceae; order Ochromonadales; family Ochromonadaceae; genus Poterioochromonas; species Poterioochromonas sp. DS. The sequence goes on from VKHI01000016.1 coordinate 166,929, forward strand.
TTGGTAAGTTCCTGCATCACACAACACAGGCTGTGGACTGCCTGTCGGACAATGAGCGCCTCTTGGACAGATATGGACATCCGTCAGCACTGAAGTTCCCGATGGACAGAAATATCCTGCCAAACACTTCTTCGTCGCGTAGATCGTGCCGTTCAATGGACAATAGAAACCTTTCGTGCACTTTGGACAATCTGACACTGTCTTCAAACCGTTCGATGAAGAGTTCGTTCCTGGTGGACATTGAACAGGAGATGGACTTCCCGTTGGACAATAGTGACCTGGAGGACAGATGTCGTTCAAAGTCGTGTTGCTCGCTGCCGTACAAGTGTCTCCTACATAGCTCACATGATAGCTCGACTTACCGCTGTCGAAAGGAGTAGCCACTGAGCTGCCGCCTCCACAGAAGTATCCTGCCTCACATGGTCCGGTTGGTGCTGTCAAGCCTCGAGATCCACAATACTCGCCTGGAGTACATGATGTGCAATTCTTCACTTCTTGCAGACCTGTCACCGCGCTGTAGGTGCCGTTAGGACATAAGAACTCGTTCGCATATGTTGTGCCTGCTGGACAGTAGCTACCCGCTGGACAAACTGCTGGGTGAGTCGAGTTGTACAAGCAATAGTTGCCTGCTGGACATACTTTACATGTTGATTGTCCGAGCTCGTCTTGGTAAGTTCCCGCAGGGCAATGAATTGGCACTGTTGAGTTTGCGGCGCATTTTGACCCTTTTGGGCAAATTCCATAAAGATCTGTGCAATTTACCGCCGTGCAAACTGGTCTCCGACTTTTTGCACCGGCAATAGCCCAATACCCAGCTTCAACGACCACTGTATAGTTAGAGCTTCCTGTATGTTCACACGCCTTTCCACTAGGACATGGAGTACAAAATGTTTTCTTTTCATTATAGTACACTTCACCGGTATTTCTCGTATCGGCCATGAAGGTTCCAACCGGGCAAGGTATAGGTGCGCTACTGCCCACTGGGCAGTAATTTCCCTTCGTACAAGGTCCTCCTGTTGACGTCCGATAAGATTGAATACGAGCAAAGGCTCCAGTAGAACAATAATAACCGGCATCACAAGGCCCAGTGTAGTTCGTACGTCCATCGAACTCGCAATAAAAACCAGGAGGACATGGCGAGCATTGCGTGATATTAATATTACCTTTCTGGAAGGAATAAGTACCAGGAGGGCATTTGTAAGGAATAACAGTTTGCTCGGGACAATAATGACCGGTTGGACACAAATAGCTCACGTACGTGGAAAGTCCGATTGTTGGACAGTAAAATCCAGGCTCGCAAGAAAGACAAGATGATTGTTGGCTCCTCATATTGTATGTTCCTGGAGCACAATAGGTCTGGTTTGAAGATCCCGCAGTTGCGTAGTAACCAGGATTAGCTTCGTGTTGTGTTGGCGAAGAGGCACCTCCGCTGCAATAATATCCATTGGAACATTTAGCGGTGGGCTTCGAGTTTCCTGTGCCTTCGCAGTAGTATCCAGGAGAGCAACTGGCACATGAAGTCAGTGCGGATGCGCCGATCGTGGGATTAAAAGTACCAGCAGGACATGGAGTTGGGGTTATTGATCCATCAGGACAGTAAAATCCTTTCGGACAAATGTTGCCAATTGACGACAAATTTGTTCCAGGTGCGGGCGTGTGGTAAGGAGTGGATGTGTTACTCCCCGACAAGCAATAGAATCCTACAAAAAGAATATAAGGAAAAGGAACAACTTGCATTATGTTTGTACCTTTGGTGCATAATCCACGAGGAGCTTTTAAACCGTAGCCATCACAGTAATATCCTCCAGTACATGCTAAACATTCATCACTCGAGACTAAACCTGTAGTGTTGCCGAAGGTTCCAGGAGGACAAGGAAGTGGATCGCCAATGCCAGTAGGACAGTAAAATCCTTTCGGACAGACGGTTGGATAAGCAGATGCCTGTGGACAATACCCTCCAGCAACACAAACTGAACAATCTGATAGACTAGCGCCTCCATACTCGGGCAGGTAAGTTCTTTTGGGACACGGGATTTGATTTGGACCTGTTGATTGTGCGGGACAGTAATAACCAGGAACACACAAGCCTGTGGGGCTAGTGGACGCATTAGTCGAATAATAACCAGCTGGAGTAATTAAACATTCCGAAAGCGAAGATTGTCCGGGCGAAGGGTTATACCTCCCTGACGGACAGGCGATTGGATATGAAGTTCCTGCAGGACAGTAAAATCCGGCGGCACAAGCATCTCGCAAGAGATCTGGCGCACGTTTCATTCCTTGAGAACAATACGTCCCATTAAAGCACATTCCAGAGGGATCTGAGGCCTTGCTCCATGATCCGCCGCCTGTCGAGAGACTCGCAAGAGAGGTCGTGTTGCTGCCACAATAATAACCTAACGGGCAAATACTACATGTTGCGGCTCCTGGAGCAGAATAATATCCGACACCACACGCAATTTCATGTGTGGAGAGAGCAGGACAATTATACCCAGCACTGCATTGAAGGCAAGAAGCAACCGAGGTTCCATTCGCTGATGAATATCTTCCCGCCGCACATCCGCTCATTTGGGATGAACCTGCGGGACAGTAATAACCTGCCTGACAAGTTAGACATTGACTTGCAGCATAAAGTCCCGTCGATCCCGAATAGGTTCCTGCAGGACAAGCATATTGCGTCGAGTAACTAGTGCCAAGAGGGCAATAGTGGCCAGTTGGACAGACGCCAGACTCTGTCTTATTTCCGCCGAGACAGTATTTACCGGCAGGACAGATTGAACACTCTGTTGCAGTGGTTAATTGGACGGAATTAGAATATCGACCAGCAGGACATGGCGAATCATGACCTAGGGCTGTTCCCTCTGGACAGTAGTGACCACGCGAACATTCCACCAACGTTGAAGTGGTCGTCGCTAATCCACAAGTGTAACCTGCTGGACATCTCGAGCACCCATTCAGATTGACCAAACTCGTCGAATCTGAATAAGTGCCTGCTGGACAGGCATATTGCGCTGGATTTACAGTACCCGGTGGGCAGTAATAACCAGGAGAGCAAAGCTGGGTCATTGCGACCATACCAGCGGAGGGACAAGCATATCCTGCCTCACAAGGTAAACAACTGGCGTTCGAAACTCCGCCATAATAGGGATTATACGAGCCAGCAGGACAAGGTTTTGGACTTGACGCGCCTGTACAATAATGTCCAACTGTACAATTTAAACACTGCGAAGCAGAAAACAGACCAGTTGCTTCACTGTAAGTTCCTTCTGGACAGGGGTAAGAAGTGTAATCACTTGTTCCTTCTGGACAGTAATAATGCGCTGGACAAGCACTTCCATTGTTATATGTTCCCGAATGAAGGCAATATTTCCCTTTCTCACACTTTTCACACGTCGATGGAGCGGACTGGCCCGTCGCAGAGCTGCTCGTTCCTGGCGGGCAGTACATAATTGAACTCGTTCCTTCTGGACAATATGCGCCTGTTGGACAAACAATTCGAGTTGAGAACGTTGTCCCTGTACCTGGACAAAAATACCCAGCATCGCACGATCTACAAGCTTGTCCCTGACTTGTTCCACCGGTTAGCACGCCATAAGTACCCACTGGGCAAGGATAATAGCCCCCACCAAGTGGACAATATCCACCTATTGGACATACAGCACCAAGCGGCGCGGGCTCTGTACTGCCAGCTGGACACAAGTAGCCAGGATCACATAAAGTACATGACACAGCTCCACCAGAACTGTAATATCCCGAAGAACATAAAGTTGCCGACGATGAGATTGCATTCGGGACGTAGTAGCCAGCGGGAGCAACCGAACAAGCTATTTGTCCAGTGGTACTATAGGTTCCAGCAGGACAATTAATAGGGGCAATCGCTCTATTAGGGCAATATTGACCAGCAGGACAAATAAGACAGTTTTGAGAACCAGCGACAGAGTAGTATCCTGTACCACAAGGCACCATGGAGTTCGAATAAATAGATGAACATTCGTATCCAGCGATACAGACTGTGCACGCAGTTTGTCTACCAATACTGAAGGTACCCGATGGACAGAGGTTTTGTATGTTTCTGTTGGTGAAGGGACACGCATATCCAGGAGGACAAGGAGTGCAGCTCGAAGAGCCAGCAATCGCATAAGTTCCATTCAGACAGGCATTTTTCGTCGGTAAATTCGTGTATGGACATTGAAATCCAGCAGGACAAATGGTACAAACTCCGTCGCCTTCGTTGGAATAATAACCTGGAGAACAGGGTTGCACAGCGCGTCCATACGTATCACACTCATAACCTGCTGGACAGACGGTGCATTGTGACTGACCACCCAGAGAATAAGTACCATTTGCACAAGGGCGCACGACAGCTTGACTTGTTGAAGGACACTCATGACCTCGAGGGCAGATCGAACAAGCAGTAGCGTTTCCTGTAGAATACGTGCCATTGCGACAAGCGTAAGCCAAAACCTCCGTGGAAGAAGGGCAATAGAAGCCAGGGGGGCAAGAAGTGCAGGCGCGACTACCAGTGACAGCGTATGTGCCAGGGTTGCAGGTTACAGGTACTGTGATGGGCAGATCAGTGATAATTCGAAAAAATAGAACGAAAACATACCTGACGTCGCAAATGGACATTTGTAACCAGGAGGGCAAACGCTGCATTGAGAAGCACCGGGCATATTCGAATAAGTGCCACCTGGACAAGCAGTGCAGTTCGTCGCGTAACCGATGCTATAATAACCCACCGGACAGATGATGGGCACGCTGTTCCGTCGGGGACAAGAGTACCCAAGAGGGCAGGCAGTGCAGTTGGCCTGCCCAGTGGCTAAGTTATACTGACCAGCAGGGCAAGCGAGACAAGAGCTTCGGCCAAGTTGAGGTTGATAAGTTCCGACAGCGCAGGGCACTGGAGTATTACAAGAACCAGCGCACGAGTAACCTAAAGGACAATTGACACATCCAATCTCGACAGAATTGTAGCATTCCTCTGGGGAGAAATAAGTTCCCGCAGCACAAAAGTTACAAGGTTTCTGAGTTGGCTGACTTGTCGGCGAGCCTGTGGGTTGCCCAGTTGGATGACTGCTTGGATGCACAACAGGCTGCGCAGAGGGCTGAGAAGTTGGTTGGCCGGAAGGTGAACGAGACGGTTGGCTAGTGGGCTGGTTAGTAGGCTGACGAGATGGCTGAGAGGTCGGTTGAGAGGTTGGCTGACGACTAGGCTGACCTGTCGGTTCTCGAGTGGGCTGCCCTGTGGGCTGGTAGGAAGGAACTCGACTTGGCGACGCAGTTGGAGAAACGGTCGGCACAACCGTCGGTGTCTCAGACGGAGTAGCGCTTGGTGCATATGTCGGTGGAAAGGATGGAGTAGCAGTGGGGTTATAGGTGGGTGTCGCAGAGGGTGCTGTGGTGGAAGGAACAGCTGTCGGAGTATAGGTTGGATTATTCGAGGGATCAGCAGTTGGTGAAGCGGAGGGCGTGGCCGAAGGAGTATAAGTTGGATTAGTCGATGGATCAGCTGTGGGTGCTGCCGAGGGAGTGGCTGAGGGAGTGTGAGTTGAGGGAGCAGCAGTTGGGCTGGCGGTTGGGTTCTCTGTTGGTTGCTGGGAAGGCACGAAAGTTGGGGCTGTTGGTTGAGAGGATGGAAGAGAGGAAGGCATGCTACTCGGGTTATCGGCTAACTTTCTCCTTGTTTCATCATTTCGATTTACAGAGAGGTTTTCTGCATTGGATTGAATTAATAGAAAAAGATAGATTATAATAAAAACGAATGGCAATCTCATTTGGTCGAATGAGGAGGGTTGTTAATTGAAATTGCTTCTTCTTTCTTTGTTCGTTGTTTAGATAAAGATCAATAATAGATATCAGGTAAGAGAAATGGTGATGATAATTCTTCTCAGGTCGAGTGTGAGATGATCTTTGTTAGTGATTCATAGATCTACTTTGCTTTGGATTGTCTTTGTTCTAGTAGTAATGGAGGTTGTTCGTTGTAAGTGTTCTCAATCTAGTGTATTTGAGTCGTTAAACGTTTTAAACGTTTTTAACGGTAAGAGAATTTGCGCAAAAATTGAAACGATATAAAAAGCGCTTTTCAAAAAATAGCGGTTTCCGCTTTAAATTACATACACGTTAACTCACGTTTACACACGTTTACACTTTTTGAGGACTCGATTGTGACTGTACGAGCTTTAAGACCAATTCTTTCAAAGCTTTCATTTCTTCTTGCATGGAAGTAATTTTATCCTCGTATTGTTGTTTCATTGTAGAAATCTCCTGGTTCATTTTCTGATGCAGCTCCTTGATTCCCTCTGCGAGAAGAGGACAAGCGTGACTATAGGCAATTGCATAGTAGGAGTCTTCCTCCCTTGCAGTAGGATCTGACGAAGATTTATTGAGAGATTGCTCAAAGACAATCTCAGGGAGCACGTCCTTCACCTCTTGCGCTATCCATCCGATCTGAGTAGATCGAGGAAAAGAGAAGGAAGCCTCGTCTTGTTTGTACTCATATCGCACCTATCATATCAGCATGTCGTTATATAAGGGTATAAACAATAAATGATTCGAATCTTACCGCCTGCAGCTGCTCAATGAGGTCGAGGGCGTGTGTGACAGGGCGGATGTTTTGCTTGAAGCGTCTATCTGACGTGTCGATGTAAGGTCCCGCGCCTGAGACAGTGCCGTACACTGCTAGAGAGGAAAGAATTGTCACAGGCGACTGAAATGACGCTGCTTGCTTCACAGTAAGCTCATTCGTAACGATGGAAGTCGCATCAGAAACGGATGAGTGTCGTAGCTCCGATCCCTCTATTAATGCTGAATGTATTCGAAGACGATCGGATGGCGAGACGGTGGTGGGATAGATTGCACTCACGTGGAGGCTATGGTCTTCGGGGCTGACGTAAATCTTTGCCTCTGTCTCAAGCTTGCCGCTCCTGACGTCTTGCACGAGGAGAGGATTTCCACTAAAGGGAGTGGAGGAGGCAGGTAAAGGAGCGAGAGAGATTTCTCTAGCAGTCAGACGATTCGTCTTAATGGATTGATCGGTGACGATGGCAGAGGTGTGGAGGTGGTGAAATCGGGCATTAATCTTCGGATCTTCTGCGACGTCACTCTTCACTCCCTCCACTGCATCTCCGTCAGATGAGGATGAGGTAGAGATCTTGACCACACGACCGTTCCTATCAACTGCCAGCAGACCAGAGGCAGAGGCACTGTCAGCGGCACTGTCGTCAGTACTGTCTGTCTCGAAGATGACAGCAGCACCTGGCTGAATCACCAGATTCGAGCGAATCGATAGATCCTTGAGAGATGATGACGTCAGATAAACGAACTTCCCAGACGATCGTTCGATACCGACCGGCGGTGAGACCGCATTCGCACTCTCAGAGGATTCGATCGTACTCAAGCCCGTTGAGGAAATTCGGATCGAATTCGCATCGATTTCCTTCGCTTTGAACGAATAGTCAGAGAAGTCGATGACGCGATCATCCTCGCTCAGACTCATGCCAGGGATGATCGCGACCTCCCCTGAGCTAGAGGAGAAGAGGAAATGTCTGTCGCGTCCGCTGTCTTTGCTGACGCGTTGTTTCTGGTTCTTCACTTGGTTGTTCTCGATGACGAGCGATTGCACAACCATTCTTGGCGCCGAGCCCACGAACTCCACCGACGATGCGTTAAGCTTTGCATGCTCGAGGATCTTATCATGCAGACTGATGGATGACGTGGCGAACTGCAGGTTCGTCACTCGGAGGTTGGGGATGTCTATCTCGCTTTGTGACGTGGAATATGCTTGTAGGCGGCCTTGGTGGTCGGCGTAGACCAGTCTGCTGCCCTCTGCCTCAGAGGTGAATGACTCGATGACGAGGTCTCGCACCGACAGAGAGCGGATGTCAGTGAAGGTCGACGAAGAGATGCGCGCATTGCGGATTGTCTGACCGTTGGCATCTAGTGACGAATGCAGTCGATTGATCGCCACGGCATCGAGGGAGAGAACGCTGGAGTCAAAGTCGAACTTCAGGGCATGTGTGGGCAGGGGCACGAGGTCGCCGCCAGCGCGACTGTCCACGCCGATCAAAGCTCCGTGCGTCAGAGACTCTTCGATCACCTGGGAGAACGACTTCCCTGACGTGCCGTCCTCGCCATTCAATGCGGTAGAGGAAGGAGGGGGTGGCAGGTTGATCTTTGTCGACGTCAGTCGAAGGTGTTCCACTTCCGCCGACACAACCTCCTGCAGGTTTCCTCCCTTTAAAGTGACGTCACTGAGTGCGTGACCGTTACCCTCGATGTCAGAGTAGAGTCGTTTGATGAGGAGGTGGTTGTCTTCGTCGAGGGCAAGGGCTTTAGACGCCAACAGCTGCCCTCGCTGAGTGAAGTACGCCAGACCTCCCCCTCCCCCTGCACCTCCTACTGCAGAGGAGAGGGAGAGCTCAGAGGCTTGGATAACGCCATTTACGATCTTGGGGTTCGATAAGAGCAGGTTGCTGATGTCATTGCCTTGAGCGTCGAGAGAGCCAGCGAGTTTGTCGATCTTCAGTGACGGAGCATGCAGCGTGCCCTTGCTGTAAAAGAATTTCTGACGATGCTCGGAGAGGTAGTGTTGCTTGTTCACGAAAAGCACAGAACCCGGAGACAGTGATGTGGCCTGCAATTTGCCGGCGGAGAAAGACACGTTACCGATGACGAGGTCATTCTTCGCCTCCAGACGCTCGACATTCGTCAGCACCTGCATCGGCGCTCTGAGCGCCTCGACGTCCTGCCACGTCACTCCATTGAAGACGATGATGATCGTGGTGTGCGGAGGAATGACGAGCACTCCCGAGGTAGTGGTGTCGTCAGCGTTGGAGAGGACGAGGACGCGGCCCGTCTGTCGCTGACGTGTCTCGTCGTCGAGTGCTTTGTCCTCGTTGAAGCGCAGTCGTATACCTTTCTTCGTCGACGTCAATGTTGTGGTTGTTGGCGAAGATTTCTTGATCGTGAGGTAGTTGCCCGAGGAGGTGAGGGGGATGTCACTCAGCCACTCTTCTGTCGCCTCGTTCCACCTCGCCGGGATTGTTTGGGCGGCGAGAAACACATCATTGTCGATGTGCAAAGGCGCGCCTACACGCACCCCTTTCTCTCCCTTGAAGGAGGCACCGGCAGAGGATGCAAGGAAACCGTCGCCATCCACCTCGAATACTACCTCCTTGTTAGTTTCGGTATCGGCGTCGCCGGTATCTGTTATCTTCTCGAAGGAGAGGAACTGGAAGGGCGAACGACTGTGACGACTCTCACGAGGGGAACGAGGTGCAGAGAGGCGGAGCATGGCGCCGACGTAGTAAGAAGAGGCGACTCTTCCATCGAAAAGAGCCGCCTCTTTTTCTTCTGCGGGAAGAGCTGATGTCAGCGACCCCACAGCGAGGTGACGATCTAAGAGGTTGAAATCGCCTGACTCGAGGGTAAATCCGCCTCTGACGGACAAACCACCAGCTTTGATGGCCATTCCGCCTCTGTCGACCTGAATGCCACCACTGTGCAGCTTCAGTGCTGACATGCGCACTGAGCCGTTAGTGCTCAGGTCGAATGTCGTCAGACCGTGAGATTCAGTTCGAAGGAAGCTCGCCACGTCGCTATCACTCTTCAGCGAGATGACCGCGCCACCGAAACTTTCTGACGAGTGTTCAATGCTGACAACACTGTCGGTAGAGGCCGCTGACGAGGCGATGGACAAACGACCTTCATTGCTGACGTGGACAGCTTTGCCCACGACCAAGCCCTCCTCCACAGTCACTCTTCCTCCCACATTTAGTACGTCAGAGAAGATTCCTGACTTCGCAGTCAAAGTGCCGGTAGGTTTGATGGTAACGCCGCCATCATTATGGCGGGATCCGATGAAGACAGCACCTTCGACTTCAGTGTTGCCATGACGATCGATAGAGAAGACTGCCACATCATTAGAGCGAGCGATGAAGTGGTGCGACGAGGCACTGGCGTCATCTTGCTTGGATACTGACGATTCAATCTGAGATAAGGGTGTGATGTAAAGTTAAGATAAGGAAGAGGAGGTGGGAGGAGGTTCTAACCTGTGCGAGGAGGGGCGAAGAAGCGACGGAGGAGGATGATGTCACTCTAATCCGTCCATCAGCGCCTTCTACTTGCAGCAGACCTCTATGAGAGAGTCTGCGGTCGCCTCGGATGGTCGTGACGTTGACGTCGTTAAGTCTCGCTTGGAAGAGGTTGAACGCGTCACTGTCACTGCCTTCCTGAGCGCGAAATAACTGCAGTTTCAACATCGTGCCTGTGAAGAAAGGGCCGTGGTGGACAGTGACATTAAGATCGTCGCTGTCTCTGACGTCATCACATGCCTTGCCCTTGAAGCCGGGCAGGCAGTGGCACAGCCCTCTGATGCGGTCACAGTCGCCTCGGCCAGCACATGACAGGTATTCAGGGAGATCAGTCGTCACCACGTCTGATAGCAAGCACTGTGGCTCTGATGCTCCCTCCGGATCGACCTTGCTGACGTCACATTCGAAGAGATCCAGTGCCGGGTTGCCGTCGTGATAGATGAGGTTATTTAAATAAGGCACTGTAGGGTAGCTGAGGAAGGTGATGAGGTAAGAGCCCGTCTTCTGCACGAAGTCGAAGCTTTCTCGCTGACAAACAACTTCCGCGACAGACTTGAGACCCATAGCGAGGCTGTTGGTGCAGAAGAAGTCGTCGAGAGAGGCAGCGTCGGCGTTGAGCAGAACGCTGGAGCCAGCGAAGGAGAACTGCAGCAATCCTCCCATCATCCCATCTTCCACCTTTGTTTCTAGACGGATAGTGCGACGGTTAGGTCTTTTATCAACGGTGAGAGGGTCGAAGGCCATGGGACAGAGTCGCTGAGAACAATCATCGCCTGTGAAGCCAACGTCACAAATGCACTCTCCATCGCCGCCAGTGGGAGTACTGCATCGACCTCGCTGATTACACCAATTTGGACATCTAATAAAGCAAAGAATAAGTCATAGAAAGAGAAGTGACTCGAAATCGTCTCTTACGCTGCATCGATATATCTCCACTGAGACATGAGAAGCAACCCTATGAGAGGCAAAAACAATGGCCTTAGAGTAGCCATGATGGTTGGTAGGATGATCGAAGGTGTTTAGCTGGGTTATGGTTGGTATTTGCTTCTGTTTGGTTGTTGTTATTTATTGCTTCAAATCAGAGAAAAAACGCGCTCAAATTAAACATTTCCTTAGCCAAGGAGTTAAGTAAATGCTTAATACAGGTTAGCAAGTTGTCGGTAGTCTATCGGTATGTCTCTTCTCTCTGTCAAAGCTCTTTACACTAATGCTATGTCTAGAGAGAGCCTCGAGGAGAAGATTTGTTTAGAGAGGAAGATGCCATGAAGATCTCTAAAAATATCTAACTTTATCTGCTAAAACTGAACAAAAAACTACAAAAAGGAAATCGATCGATCGATCAATGGGTCTGTTGAGAGAGAAGTTAATGAGCGCTCATTCCTGCAGCTCCTTTGAACATTGCATCTACTACTTCACTTAAAGTAGGATGAGTGTGAGTCTAAAGACGAAGAGCGTTAGGAGTCAACATATTGACTATTATTCATCTTCTCTTACCATCATCGCCACGTCCTTCACTGTGTTGCCTGCAACCATAGCATTTGCGCATTCTTGAATGAGATCAGCGGCATGCATGCCAATAATATGCACTCCAAGGATCTCACCGCTCTCTTTATTGTACAATACCTTCGCAATACCATCGCCCTCATTCTCTGCTAGAGCCTTCGAGTTAGCGCGGAAATGCCCCAGAGATTTGCCCAGAGAAAAGCCTTCCTTGCTCGCCTTCTGTTTTGCCTGTTCCTCCGTCAGACCAACCGTCGCAACCTCAGGATGAGTAAAGCAAGCAGCTGGCACGTGGTTGTGATTCAAGACATGAGGTCGTCCAACGATGTTCTCCACGGCGGAGATGCCCTGACGTCATAAGTGAGTTGTGAGAAATGAACTCAGTGTATTGAGGACTTACCTGCGCTGATGCAGCGTGTGCTAACATCATTTTGCCATTGGCATCACCGATACAGTAGAGACCAGGCACTACCTCGCCCCCTTCCTTCTTGGTCAGAACTCGCATGTGGTCATCGACGTTGACGAAGCCGCGGTCTGTCTCAATGCCCGCCACTCCTAGATTCAGAGTGCCAGTATTGGGCACACGACCAGTGGCGACGAGGCATGCATCAACTTCAATGGTTTCTCGGGGCTCGCGAGTCTTGGCGTCGATCATCTTAATCAACACAGGTTTCTTGCCCAGATCGCCTGGCACTACCTCAGCAGCGAAGACGCCTGTGCGCGAATCGATCGGTCTGGGTTTGATGAGGAGGCGGTCAGCGATGCGGCGGATCTCAGGGTCGAAGTTCGCCATGATGGTGTCAGCGGCCTCGATGAAGGTGACCTCAGAGCCCAGCGCCGTGTACACGTCAGAGAACTCTAAACCGATGTAACCAGATCCGATGATAGCCACATACTGCGGCACAGACTCGAGCTTCAAGCCGTCATCGGAGGTGAAGACAGTCTTGCCGTCGATCGTCACTCCTCTGGGCACGAAGGGCACGCTGCCTGGGGCGAGGATGATATTCTCCGCAGTTAGAATCTTGCCGGAAGACGCCACCTTCACCTCGTGGTGTTTTGCAGTAACCTCCCCGAAGCTGTCAATGACGTCGACTCCCTGTGCCTTGAGCGAGGCTTCGAGATTGCCCTTCACTCGGTTGGCGAGGTTAGCAGCATGAGCAGCGATGACAGAGCGATCGTATTGCACCTCCCCGTTCAACGAGATACCGAAGGACTTGAGATGGTGGGCGTCTTTCATTTCTCGCACTCGGTTAGAGGCTGCTAAGAGAGCCTTGGACGGGACGCAGCCTCGATTGACACAGGTCCCTCCCACGTCTTTGCCTGTTAGAATTGCGGTCTTCAAACCGTTTGCACGGGCATGAAGTGCCGCGCCATGACCACCAACACCACAACCAATGATGACGAGGTCATAATCGAATTTCATTGCCAAGTTGCTGCGCTGAAGGTTGCGAGATCTGGCAGAATACTGTTGGAAAGGAGTCAGGCGGTAAGATTGAGCATGGAGTACCAGCTGTGAGATCGTGAGTGAAGCGAGTAGTACGAATAAGGAGATCATGTCTGTGTGTATGATATGTGGGGTGGTATGATATATTTCTAATATCTAATAGATAATAATAATAATAATAGTACTATAGTCTCTAGTGTTAGTGGTGAATATAATTCAATGACAGGTCAGATCGCTCTAGTCTCTTTCAGTTCTATTGATGGTATGGATCGTATCCTTGCAAAAACCGCCTGAAATGAAATGATGTTGGTTGCTGCACTTTTACTTCGTCATTTCACTGATGGGCAAATTGGCGATGGGTGGGCCAGGGAGAGGAGCGACGCAATAAAAAGAGAAGGTCCTATTATTTACAAGTATTGACAACCTACACAAACCTATACACCTACTAATAACCTAACCTATAGTGGATAGTATGAATAGCTCAGAGGACAGAAAACACCACCACCACTGATGCTTTTGAAAACACATTGTTTTAAGAGCGATCGAAGTCAGTAATAGTGTCTCCTAGGCCTGCCATAGTAGCCGCCCCCTCCACCTCGATTACTGTTCGCGAAGAGCTGCACGAGCCAGAGAAAGGTGGTGAAGTTCAATCCAAAGAAAGGACGGGCGAATTGCTCGCCGAGTACTTGAGGGAACATCGGTGGGATGTAATATGCTCCGGCAATGATGGCGATCCAAGCAGACCAAGACAGTCCTCTAGAATAGCCATAGCCAGAAGAGTAGTCTCCATAGTAGTCGTATGATCTGCCACGGTACTGCGGGTAGCCACTCGATGAGAAGAGGTAGGAGAAGAAGAAGACATAGAGCAGCAGAGCGAATACTCCGAGCTTCAGATAATTGCGGTATTCTTCTGAGAGAGACATATACCATGTTAGTAGTTTGCCGTAGTAAGTGATACAGGAGCGCTGGAAGGAGTCCCAATAAGCCTTCCAGTCGATCGAGAAGGTCTGCGGAGGACTTGCAGGCTGTGAGGGCTGTCGTGGTTGATTACGACGATTCATTTGATCTCGAACCTTCTGAACAGCTTGCTCGATCTCTCTGTGTCGGTCAGGAGAGGGTTCGAGCAGTCTCAGTTGCTCGTAGGTGGCGAGGGCTTCGTCGAACCTCTCAAGACGCACCAGACAGTTCGCCAGTCGATGATAGCCCTTCGGCCAGTCAGCTTTCAGATTGATGCATTCTTTAGCGTCGTTGTATGCAGGTTGAACCTGGTTGAGCTGTAGGTGGCAGGCACAGCGATTCGAGTAGCTGACGTAGAGCACGTTGAGCAGCGACTGACGCAGACTCTCGTCGATACTATTGTGGGGTTGAAATAGGACATGTTGCAGTTTGAGAAGTTGGATAATTTTGGAGTATTGATCGATGGCTGGTTGAAATCGTTTGTTGTGATAGTGGTCGTTTCCTTCTCCTTTCCATTTTGTTACCAAGGTTTCAATGGTTTGCAAATTTTTTTGATGCTCATTTCCACTTGGATGAGATGTGTTGGAGCTCATGGTGTCTGGTGTTGGTTGTTGTGGGAGGGTAGATTGAGTGTATTGTATTGTGTTGTGTTGTATTGTGTTTCTGCTGGATTCTCTCGCCGACTTCTACCGATACCGATATCTCGGTTGTTCTGGAACTTTCGATTAACGAGTCTCACTGATGTCAGGTAAATTTACAACTATTAATATGTATATAGATAGACACAGCAGTTTTATTTGCACATACCGAACAAGATAATTTCCAATACAGAGATAGGATGGTACTGTAGTTAGTGAGTTAGTAGACGCTATTCTCTAGGATTCCAACCTTATCTATCTCAAGCTTCACACTATCTCCACGACTCAACACCTTTGGAGGTTTCATCGCATAACCCACTCCATCGGGAGTGCCAGTGAGGATGATGTCACCAGGCTGCAGGGTGAAACCCTTCGAGAGATGAACGAGGATGTCAGAGATGTTGAAGATCATGTTAGACGTGTTGCTCTGCTGTCTCCGCTCTCCGTTGACCCACAGTCTGACGTCAATACTTTGAGCATCAAAGCTACCGTCATTGTAAACGATCCACGGACCAAGGGGACAGGTGGCGTCGAGAGTCTTTCCTTTGAACCACTGGCCGTGGTGTCGCTGGATGTCACGAGCAGTGACGTCATTGGCCACTGAGAAGCCGAAGATGTGATCCTTCGCATTATCTGCTGTCAGATCTCTGCCTTTCTTCCCGATGACGACCGCTAGCTCGACCTCGTAGTCGAGCCACTTCGTGATCTCTGCGTGACTCTCGATCTTCTCCTCTGGTCCGATCACACTGTTCGGTGCCTTGGTGAAGAACTGTGGGTATTTTGGCAGTTCAACAGCCGGAGACGAGGTAGTGCCAATGCCATGGCTTTTGTCTGCCTTCGCCACCTCAGCGATGTGATCCTTGTAGTTCTTGCCTACACACATCACATTCCTCCTGGGCAGAGGGATCGGAGACAAGAGACTCACCTCTGATCGCTGCAAGATTTGAACCTTTCCCTCGCTAAACTTATTGGATTGAGCGAAGGAAAGCAGCGAGGGTATAATTTCCTTGTGATTTTCTATGAGGTGGTTCATATCTTGAGGCGCATCTCTCAAAATCTCCTGAATGTTCACAATTGCTCCCTCAGACGAAGAAAGAGGAGAAGCAGGTTTAGGGAAGAATAAACCGATCTGAGTCGCTGCATGCTTCGCAGTGTGGAGGCGATAGCTCACAAGTCTCAGCATTCTCCTTGCAAGGGTTTGAAAGTGACTGTCGGTGATGTTAATAACATGTCGGTATTCTGTGATTTCATTCCAATCACTCGAGATTGATAGAGTGTCGCACAAATAAAACTTTCATGACATATTTCACAACTCTAATCTAAGTTTCTACTCTGTTTTGTGGTTTATGGAAATCTTCGTCAATGTATTTCCATACTGTCTGACGATAGACGCGAAATAAGTCGCATATCGTATAATTACGCGTAATTTTCAGCAACAATTTACGGCCGTTGTTTCGCGCTTTCTCTCTCTCGACATCACAGTAGAAGCAGAAGAAGATCGATCGAAGATATTCACACGAAATATGATACTCGCCGCACATTCTATCTCCCTGACATTGCTGATTTTATCATACTTTCAGTATCTTCCCATCTTTATGGCGAAGTCCTACTACTGCAAGGGAAACGAGTATGTTGATGGACGGTGGGTCTTCAATCAATCCACCGCCATGACGAAGAGCTTTATATGTTGCGGTTGGGATACAGGAGATTATCTAGATCCTGTGGTTTGTGGTCCTTCCACTGCTCCGAAGGCTGTCAACACGACGAATGTGCGCGGAAACAACAAATATCTCGCACAGGGCGGCGGTCACTCCTGTGTCTGCGATACTCGTGAAGGCACTCACTCTGTACAACAACGTGAAAGATACTACTGGCACCCTCGTAACTGCACACTGCCTCGATGGTCAGCTGAAAGGTTCTGTCGCCTGCTGGGAGAGCGCCGCCTTCTTTTCATTGGCGATTCGACTAACCGTCAGACCTCAACCACTCTCATGTCAATGATCGTTGCAGGAGGAGGAAACTGCTCCGATCACATCTATTCGTCGAGGTCTGATAATCTGGTTTCGAAGGCGAATGGCAGCAAGTCGCTGCGTCAGATCGTGCAGGAATATTCCACGACCTTCGTGCCTGACGTAGTCATTATGTCTGCTGGTGCTCATGTCAAGTCAATTCCAGACTATGAGAAGAACTGGCAAGCTGTCTACGACCAGATAGTCGTGCTACACAGCGAGTTCCCGCAGATCAGGTTTTTGTGGAAAACCCAAAACCCTGGACATGTGCTCTGTCAGAGAGACTCGAAGCCTTCTCAGCGCCATGAGAAGCGACACGAGAAGAGAGATGTCTATCACTGGAACATCCACCGCGACTATGACCTGATGAGCTATGACTATGTTCAGAACCTGACGCGGTCCTTTGCTCAGCGAGAATCAGAGGCCCCCCAGGCAAAGGCTGTAATCGATGTGATGGACATGTACCCACTTTACCTCAGACCTGACGCACACCCGAACTACATCAATGACTGCCTTCACTACTGCCTGCCAGGACCGCTGAACATCATCGGAGTATTACTCCTAAATAAACTCATCACGCGTGAGATCTGATATACCATGATAGAAAATAGTATGTAATAGGTGATGATAGTTTTTTCTTTTGTCTATTTATAATATTTATAGTGGGATAAAGATAGTTTATGATGAAATGTGATTTAGGGCAGGTGCACAGAGTGCATGATTCGCACAGTGTGATTCTCTGTCTGAACTATCCATAACATACATATACCATACCATACCAAACATACTATAACACGACCAGACATGATCCTTCAATATTCTCGTCATAATCTCTGGAAGAAGGATTATGAGTTCAACTACGATCTCAGTCAACTATCGCTCTCATGGCTTCTTGACTCGAGCGACGAGGACTCCGACCTTGACCGAGAGTTATCCCAGCTAAAACACGAGAAAATGACGAATTCCTTCCAAGAAACAGACGGTGAAAATCTGATCTACTTCTCGGTCTCGACGAGGAGAGAGGGAGAGTTCCATCGCTCTGTCATCGAGGAGATCGTGCAGCGCTTCAACCTCAGCACACCCACAGCACACCTCAAACCAGCCTTCCAACATCTCTCCTTCCTCGGCCACAAGGTTCATTGTTGGTCAATTAAGGACAGTGAGGGGATTCAGAGGATGTTAAGGCAGGTGGAATATGAGCAGAGGACGATCACAGCCATCAACGACAAATACCGCAAACAACACCACCAGACCACTTATAACACCCTCAACACATATACCACCTCCCAATCCTCCTCTTTAAAGAGCTCTGACAGTAGTGTTCCCCTTCCTTTACATCTGATCGTCATCGGAGGATTGGAGGAAATCCTTTTCCCACCTGACAGCAGCGCACACAGTGCGTCATCACAGGAAGATCGCGATAAATCTTATATAAAGAATCTGAACTTCATATTCAAGAACTCTGACTCAGCCCCTGCCCTGAAAAACGTCATCGTCCTCCTCACAGTGAATCACCCCTCCCATCACTCACAGTCGTCAGAGCCCTCTGAGCACGACACACTCTCCGTAATTCGCTCCCTGCCTCAGCTCAAGGAATATTATGGGCTCAGGTTTGGACGTGGAACGGATTTCAACGGTGACGCACTCGTGGGAAGGATCTCTCGCTTTGCAGTGGAAGACGTCAGCAAACCTGTCAAACCTTCCTCCTCCTCCCAGAGTCACTGCACAGCCCTCTACAGCAAGAATGACGTCAATATCTCTCCCTGGGAGCCTGCAGTGACATCTCTGACATCAGAGAACTCTCTGCTCCTCGAACAAACCGCCTCAGCATACTTCAACGACGTCAAGGCGAAGATCTCTGCCAGAGACTCTGCGACGACATTCGATGCCTCCGCTCCCTTCATATTGTTCCTTGTTGTTTTCGCTGTCGTCTCTCTTCGGTTGTATTGTCGTCGGAGTGCTGACTCAGCCCCTACTGTCGAGAGAGCGGAGAGGAAAGACGTCAGTTCCTCTCATACTGTTACCTCTACGGCCGCTGGTACTAAGACACTGCACGGAGAAGAGAAAAAAGAGGAGATAAAGGAAGTACATCAAGAAAATGAATGCGAGGTGAGGGCTGTGTTTCAAGCAGCCAGCTGTTCGATACAGTCTGAAGACACATTCCCTCAAATCGAGAGAGATGAGAAAGAAGAGATTAAACCAACGCCTACAAAGCTGAAAGCAGCGGATGAAATCAGCAAACGGTCTCAGCCCAGAACACCTTTCTCCTCTCCACCTAATGAAATGCGCCTTCGCAATGGTAAGTCTTATGTTCCGAGTGCTAGCAGTGGTGGTAGGAAGAGAGGATCGACATCACGATCGCAATCTCGGAGCACTACCTTGGAGACTGCCAACATAGAGGAAGGAGAGCTACACACTCCCTCTACGTCGAAGGAGAAGAGCGCGAGGAAGAGAAAGTGAACAAATATTCGAAAACTCGAAAAAGCACGAATTGCACATATAGCATGATTGTGATTGTTAATCCCTCGCACACTCCTAATGATATTCACTGACTCACTAACCCACTACACTAATAATAACAATAACAATTAATTAATAAATAAATAAATAATAATAAATTAATAATTAATAATTAATAATAAATTAATAATAAATTAATATTATGGGAGCTAAGACCTCTAAGACTACTACTGCTACTACTTCGAGAACTGCGAAGACAAACATTCAAGACAACTCTCACTTGATAACCCCACAAACTTTATTGAATAGAGCGAAGGAGAGATTCTATGAAGGCAACGAAGCCTTTCGAGACGCTAAATTTGATCATGCTAAGAATTGCTATTATGAAGCCTTGGAAAATCTGAAAAAGTGGAATGACAACCTTCATCCTCGCTCCTCTAACCACACAGCGAAGGAGGGTGAAGGACAAGGAGAAGGTGGTGATCGATCCTTAGAAGAGTGTAAGAGACCTGAAGATCAATCAACCAACCATCTCGAGACTGCAACTATGATGAATCTCGGAATGCTTCAGTTCATCGAGGGATGTTACAACGAGTCCAAAGACCTCCTCCAGCAGGCCTTAGACAAACACCGTGAATGGCGAAGCTGCAAGATGTGTGACGAGTCTTCGCAATGTCTGACATCGGCCTCAGTCTTGATAAAGCGCGACTTGTCCCTTCTGAAAGGCGAAACGAACTTTCATAACGTGAATGAGAAGGTGATGATCTCTAAGCTTAACGAGTACTCCACACTCGATGCGATGATTGCAGACCTTCTGAATAACCTTGCTGCTTGTTATGAGGTGATGGGCGAGCTCTCCTTGGCAAAGACTCTTTTTGAAGAGTGCTTGCAGCTCAGAGTAGTGAGTCATTGTCTCTTGTTCTCTTAGCTTACCTCTCTTCACATCACCTCACATTTCTCTTAGATCGTCTACGGCAAAGACTCTTTGAAAGTAGCAGAAACAATGCAGAATCTCGCGACAATATTTGATGGGATTGGAGCGACTGACCGAGCCAGAAGCTTCTTGTCTGAAGCTCTGGAGATTGAGAAGAAAGAACTAGGCGAAGAGCACATCGAGACCGCGGTCACGATGAACAATCTTGGAGTCCTCCTCGCTCACATGCACAACTACGACGAAGCGAGGCAATTATTAGAGAAGTCGGTGCAGTTGAGGGAATCGTTCTACGGTCCTCATCATCACCTCACCACCTGTGCGAGACAGAACCTGGACTTTGTTCTCTCTCACTGCAAGGCGACAGAGAAGAAAGACTAGTAGCGTCAGGAGCTCAGTTTCATTTTTCTATTTAGTTTGATCGGATGGGTTGTCATTCATGTAATCAAAGTCTATAACATAAGAACATTTTAATAACTTATTTACATGTTGTCTGTAGCCCACTACAGCTTAGCAGAAATCTATTTTTAATATTGGGAGGGGGTTGGTTGCATTAGATTGATCGTGAGACCATTGACACCCCTAATGAGATTATTGGCTCTATTGGGACGGGTGGGACTATTGAGATTATTGGGACTGCTGTTTGGACTTCCCTCCTAATGCAGCCTCCACATTGATCGGACAGTAGAGCTGCGTCTTCTTCTGTTTGCCTGACACAACACGATCCTTCTTCTTCACTGTCGTCGAGTGGTCGACGAGGCCATAACCCTTACGCCTCTGCTTCCTCTGAGTCTCAAGCAGTGAGTCATAGGGCAGCTGCTGCGACTTCTTAGAGATAGACGAAGCAGTCTCATCGTTTACAATCTGTTCTGATCGCTGAGGACTCTTTGGTTCGCCACTCTTGATCTGTGCAGTGTAAATAATATCTGTTCTCTCCCTCTGAACTGCAGCTGCTGCTTTCCTTCGAACCCATTTAATAATGTAGTAAAAGATCACAAACAAAGAGAACAAAGCGAGAAACGTCGAGAAGTCAACTACAATCGACTGTTCTTGAGCTATTAGCTCCTTCAGGTCTTCGTATCCAGTCATTCTGATCGATGTCTGAGGATTGTTTGTCTAATGTGATAAATAACTGTCAAAAACACGAACTGTGCACCGGACACCGGGCACTGCCTGGTGCATAATCTAAAATCAGATGACAAGGATTATTAGGCTCTTCTTCCACCTCACCCTCTACATCTCTATTGGGGTATTGTCTACTCCACAGTCCTTCTTCAGTAAGTGTGACTCGGATCAGAGCTTTACCATCAGTCAGTCTGAGTGGGAGTCTTGTTTCGCGGAAGAAGGAGCTTCTTTCCCTGGAATACCAGCGAAATACGAAGAACTCTTCCAGTCCATTGACGGAGACCATGATCAGATGATCTCTGTACAAGAATATAGCCAGTTTCAGTCGTCTTTGTTACGAGCTTCCCCAAACTCCCTTCTTGAAGAGGAGGAGGAGGAGGAGGAGGACAGTGAGGGTGTTAGCGAGCAGAAGAAGAAGACAGAAACTGTGACAGTGAGAACGAAGGATGGAAGGAGCAAGGAAATGTCAAAAGAGGAACTCTTGAAGGAGATGGAGGAGCGAGGGAAGGGTTTCAGGAAGACTAAAGCTGATAACTTCGTGAAGGAAGAGTCGGTGGAGCGCGCTGACCTGACGCAGCTAGAGAAAGACAATCCTTCCCTAGTGAAGATGATTAGACTGGGCAATACCTCCTTCGATATCCTCGTTCGCATGAACCACACAGATGGCAAGCTATTGCGCATTCAGACGCTGCAGGACCCTGACGTACTCTCAGCGGCCTCTCAGCGACCGCAGCGCCTGACGAAGGAGGAAGAGGAGGACATCTACATCAATCACCACAAGACACATGTACTTGCAGGAAAGGGTTTGATGGTAAGTGTAGCTCTGTGCCTTTAGCGATGACGTCAGTAATCTTGCGGTAGTTTTATCTCGAGCTCACAGTGCAGCGACTCAACCTGTCCACCGAGTACTACGAGGTAAGCAGCTTCATATATCTATATGATGTCACAGGGCTTATCTCTGTCAGGTTCATCTCGAGTATAACACTACAAAGTACGTGGCGCCACATATCGCGATGGTTCGTGCGATCAGAAAACAGGCGAACAAGCAGACAGGCGTGGCGCTGAAGGTCCCGCCACTCCCTCTCAGAAGGTAAGAGACAGTAAGAGGTAGTGAGAGGTATTATCATCGCATATCACCTCTTTATCTCTAGAGAGAAGCCTGCCTCCTCGACTCCCTCGCTCTTCCTCGATGAAGTGCGCTCTCTGCGTCACAAGCTACTTCACTGGAAGACACTCTCGAAGCGCGATAAGACTGACGTCATTGTGAAGGTGGTAGCAGTCGTGGCATTGCTAGGATTCGTCGTTTGCGTTTCTCTTTTCCTCTTCTTTTCCCTTCAGAGTTCCGACGCTGAGGATGTAAATCCCTCTGACAGCAGACCTCAGAAGACTAAGAGGGAGTAGAGAGTAGAGTTCTATTAGAGCACAGGCGATGTCGATACAGTTCATTTGAAACGGTTCCTTAGAAATCATCGCCCTTTCTGTTGTTTCAACTCAATAAATATTATTGATTCAGGTACATTACATTACCTTACATTACAGTAGCGATGACGTGCCGGAGGTGAGACTCTCAAGGTTAGCAGTGTAAATTAAAGAGAAAGGTCTAGACTCAGTGCCAAATAAACACCTCTAACCTATAACCTATAACTACTACTATCAGACACATATACTCTATCTATAGCACACTACAACAATGAGCTCCTCCTTCTCCGATGAGATTCTCTCTGGTCTGAGCGAAGAGACGATCAAGGCGCTCAGAGAGTTCGCCCTTCAGTCGGGAGTAGCGATCGATCTCAAAGCCTCGGACACCAAGCAAGACCTGCTTCAATCCGTCTCCAAGCACTTCCAAGTGCAAGATCGCGATCAGATATTTCCGATTGAGTATGTGTCGAAGGATCAGCAGAGAAAGGTCTCCTTCACTGTGAAGGGCATTAAGAAGGAGTTAGGCCAAACACTGCAGAGCACAGGACTCACCATGTAAGCCATCTCCCTCTCCCTCCCCTCTCTTTATATACTGTATCTGACTTCACATAACGTGACAGATGGCGTGCCGCCGAACATCTGTGTCAGTTTATTGTGGATCATCCAGAGCGCTTCGAGGGAAAGCGAGTGTGTGAGCTGGGGGCAGGCCTCGGACTCGTGTCCATCCTCCTCGACAAACTCGCTGTCTGCTCGGAACTAGTCGTGACAGATGGCGATGAAGATACCTTACAGTTGCTGGTGGAGAATAAGATCGACAACGAGGCGAGCTTCGATACCTCCTATCTGCTGTGGGGCGAGCACGAGGACTTCCTGTCAGAGCATCCCGATCTCTTCGACACCCTGATTGCCGCTGACGTCATCTACGAGGAGGAGCAGATTGTGCCACTGCTACAGACAGTGAAGGCACTGCTAAAGAGTAAGAAACGTCCACCACCCTCTCTCTCTCTCTTTGTCTTATAAGACTCGCAGGAGACGGAGAATTCATCCTCGCCTTTGCCCGAAGAAACGTAGCGATAGATAAAGTGATTGAGAGAGCGGCGAGTGACTTTGATCTGAAGGTTGATATCGTCGATGAGTTTATGGAGGGAATGGCGATGGAGCCCATCTACTCCTTCACTCACAAATAAGACAACACGTCATCCTTTCAATCCTTGTACCATATTAATAATAATAAGAATAATTTAACTCTCTTTCTCTCAGAAGCATGTATCCTTAAAGTAACATCGTCGCAGATATAGTGTGGATAGTAAAGGTGCCAATAATTGCAATGAACAAGTGACATAAAGCAATGTATTTGTTACAAAGACTTGAATGATGTATGTTGTGGATTGTGATTGTAAATTGCACGGCACAAGATTTTGAAGTTTACAATTCGGTTTTCAACAATCTTTCCTTTATCCGCCTTGAGGTGCAAAGCTAAGGCAAGTTCAGTCATTTGTCTGTGCTGTCTTATCATGGTAATAGATTAAATATGTCTCAGATTCAATATTTACATAGCAGTACCCTCATCGCTGATTATTCCGGGAAAAACAGTGGAAAATGAGAGGAATTCCAAAAGAATTTCTTGTTTTTTGTCGATCTTCTATCACAATACTCTTATAGGATAGCTATCATCTCTCACTATTATCTCACAATCCCCTGCTAGTCTCATACCACCATGGTCTCTGTTTTCGACGGACAGTTGACAAGGACATGGTTCTTCCCTTATCAGGGCAGAAATCATGTGATCAGTCTCTACCATGACACGATAACTGGTGTTAGAAGTGCAGCAGTGGATCACCTGGAAATCGCTGGATCGTCTGGATACTCCTCCGTTTTCATGGAAGCAAAGGGCCATCGCATATTCTTTACTGTGAGTGAATTGCCCGGATATATCGAGATCAAGCGAGCCGGATGGACGGGATTCAGCTATTCTTGTGTTGTGAACGATAAGAAGCTATCCGAGTCAACCGAGGCCATTTCCTCCAACCAAGATCCTCTCTTCAGAGTCAAACTCCTAGAAACCACTTTAACTCCTGACGAGAACTCGGATTATCCGATCACCTGGTATCTCGTGAGAACGACGCGAATCGCGGACAACAGCGTCACAGCCGTCCATCGGTAAGGGATAAAGACTCCTCGACTCCTCTTTATGAGTCTTCTCACCCTCTTTCGATTGTGCCTTGCTTTAGTCGCTTCCGTGACTTTGCGGAGTTGAACTCTCAGGTGAAGCAGAACCTCAAAGGCCATCACCTGCGAGAGATCATCCCTCCGCTCCCCGAGAAACCTCTCAAGTCCCTCACCGATCACCGCGACCCCACCTTCATCCAAGATAGACAAGCTAAGCTTGAGATATATCTCACAGCATTGGTCGCGATCCCACATGTTTGTGACATGATCTGCGTCAAGGCCTTCCTTGGTATGATGGATCAGGTAAGCGACATTCCTCCTCTCACTCCTTTTCTTCACTTCATTTGACCTATGCAGGTGCGAGAGTACAGTGTTTCCTTTCACATTCCGACCCTAGGGCTAACTCTGGTGCCCGCTGAGAAGTCTCAAGCAGATAACGTGGGAGTCGCCGTGCTTGTGGGATCGGTGCAGAAGCCTGAGGTGGGATCCATCACACCCGGAGATTCGATTAGTAAGATTAATGGCGTTCCTATCGCTAACCTGAACTTCAACGGTGTGATCAATCGCGTTAAGATTTTGCCTCGCCCCATCATCATTCATTTCATCCAAGTCATCGGGGGCAAACCAATCTACCCGATCCCTCATCCTCCGCAACAAACAACCTCCGCATCACTCACACCGCCACCAACTTCAATAACAGCTCCTTTGCGCACACCCTCAGAGCCTCTCACTGCGGTGAATCGAGTAGAAGAGAGGTCTACAAATCCTCCGAATCCTCCCCTTCAGAACATGTAAGGATCGCATCTCACCTCCATCCTCGTCTGACAGTGATTTCTAACTAGCCAAGGCGATGAAGTGAGTGGGTGGAACTCCTATCATTCAGAGCTCAACAGCCCCGCTGCGCCAGTTGTGCGTCCCGTGAAGTCGCAATCAGAAGGACACAGCCGGCTGTTATTTCCTGACGACGATCAACCAGCTGATGAATTCTTATCTACGAATAAAGCGAAACCTGAGGTGGAGAAGGTTAACGAGCCAGTTGATAGCGCTTCTTCTCCGAATCCCGTGCAAAAACCAGCCGTTCCAATCGGCTGGGATTAAGTTGTGTAGGTTTAGTTATAGTTATTAACGATTGCTAATCATCTTTCCTTTCATTTGGGGAGTTCAGTATTAGAGAAATGAGGAGACTTCTCGAATTCCTTTGAATTGGCTTCATTCTTCCTTCGAACCCGCTCCTCTTTTTGATTCATCGCTTCGTCGGAGTAATATGCCCTCTTCCCACATTCATGTCTATGTCTAAGAACTTCTTCGTTCGAGGCTTGAAGAGTTTTCGCTCGATTAGACTCTGATTGCTTCTGAGAAGCCTTGCCCTTACGAACCTTGGAATTCTCGTGCCTCTTCATTGAGGTCAACTGCCTTCATGCTATTAATGTCACTCATGACACGAATCGTTAGATGGCGGGATTTCCATTCTGACGCGATCCCAAGATCTTTCTCTAACGTCTAGATGTGATGTGATGTGATGTGATGTGATGTGATGAGATGAGATGATCTGTTCCTTTCACGTGCAATGACTCTTCAAGATTTTCAGTTTCCGAAGATCTCTCGCAGAGAGTAGTAAGTAGAGTCGAATACTGGAACTGAGATCTGAATGAAGCTAAAGTGAAGTTAAAAGAATAAATGAATGAATGTTAGGGTTAGGATTAGCGACTTATTACTCATTAACATGGCAACTAAACCAAAAGACTTTAAAATCAAGTCTTCAGAGAGTCCTCGCATCTCAGTGTCTAGAAGCCTTGATGTTTAGTAGAGGATCGGAGAGGTTTTCATCTGAGCAAGAAAAATAAGAAGATTCATCACACGCCCTTTCTCTAGGATTACCTGTTTCTCGAGAACCTTGTTTATCAAGGACTGATTGCCAATCAGCGGCCTTGGAACCTGTTGGAACTTTTCCTTCATGCTCACGAGCGACGGCAGATTGCAACTCCTTTACTTCGTTCTTAAATTCCTGGACCTGCGGCTCGTCGGGCAATCTCCCAACAGCCTTTTCACCAAGATTTCTTTGATCCATCTCAGCATCGAACTTCGATTGCTCCTGCGCAGCCAGTGAGCCTTTGGGGATTTTACCACCGTGTGCTTTTGCGGTCTCTGATTGGAGATGCGCCAAACGATCTTTCCTCACCTCTATTTCTTTTTGAATCGAGTCCATTGATGGTAATGAATAGTAGTATAGTAGTATAGTAGTATTGTAGTATAGTAGTTTGTAATTGAATTGTAGTATGGTATTGTTTGTTGTTCGTGAGTCAATTATAACTTATAACTTCTGTCATATGTCATATGTCATACAGTATCATATCATATCATATCATATCATCAGAGAACTGAAGAACTGAAGATACTCTTTGTCTACTGAAATGTCATTGAAAGATTGAAAGGATGAAGATTTCTTCTTTTATCGTATCCTATCCTGTGTTGATGTTTTCAGTATTTCATGAGATTTGAAAATGCGCAACGCCATTGCGCACTGCGCAAGATGAAGTCAGTTGGCGCAAATTGAAGCTCAAGCAGGAAAGCCGTTACAAGTTTTCCGTTAAGTGTAGGAGAGAGAGAAGTGATATATGAGAGTACAGCACAGTGAAGAGATATGAGTGAGATACAATACAGTGAGAAGAATAAGACTAAGACTATGTATGACTCTCCGACTATGACTGTCACTGTGACAGAAGAAGAGAAAGGAGGTTGATAGACACTACACTATATTATATAGATAATATAGAGATTGCACACGAGAGATTCAAATCTTCTTTCCTGATACTTGATTCATTGATTCATTGATTCTTTATTCCACTACTATAAAGATTCTTCCGAAAGAATCTACAAAAATACATCCAATTCAAACTTAATTCATTGCATTGCTCATACTACATCTCATCTCAGAATTTGAATCATTCGCCGTTATGTTATCTCACAAAGAAAAGAAGATACTCGCAGCAAAGAGAGAAAGAGATCAGAGAGAGATTGAAAAGAGACAAAGGTTCCAAGAGAATGTGCAAAGCTTGCAAGAGCTGCAGAGGCTGCTACTCCAGGTCAGACCTGACCTTGCGAGTCTACCACAGACACAATTGAAAGAGAAAACGAAAAAGAAGAGCCAGCTCAGCCCAGATATCCCAGCTAAACAAACAACACTCGTCGAGATTTCCTCCGACGAGACAGCCTCGGCTGAAGAGAAGGAAGAAGAGAGCAACAACTCTCACAACATCGAAGACGACGAGTATGTGAAAGACTTCGAGACAGAGCCTGCGATTGTGGAGAATGACTATTACTACCTTTAGCGATAAGGATAGAGAAGAAGCTTAGATTTGTCATTTTTGAGTTGTTTCCATTGCACTCTTTGCACAGGGATCCTATACTGTAGGTCTCTCACTTTCATTTTTGTGTTTCGAGTGGGATGAGATCTCACTAGCCCGCCATAACTTAAGAAAGCTATTCATATCACAAATAAGGAGGTATTGACTGACTCGTGTTTGTTAGTTAGGTTGGTTTAGGGTGTGATAAGGATAGAAAGAAAGAAGAAGATTAGCGGATTCTAGGGGAGAAAACGACCTTCCGATTAGCCTAAGAGATATCAACAGATTAGACCACGATGACAAGGCGAAAGATTCACTGATCTTACCTCATTCGAATCCTCGTCCTCGATATCCTCAGCCTCCTCTTCTTCCTCGTCATCGTCATCAGAGACAACAGCTTTCGGTGCTTTACTTCCAGAACCTCTCGAACTTGTCCGCTCGATGCGACTGTCGTCTTGCAACTGACTCACATCCATCGCATCTCCAGCTCCGCCATATCCCTCATCCGTCACAGCAGCATCGTCCTCATCCATTGCTTCGTCCTCACCCTCTTCAACACTTTCATTACGCCCTTCGCTAACCTCTTCCACCGCTTTCTCTGATCTGCTTTTCCGCGTAGAAGAGGAAGCTTCCATGACTCGCTTTCCTTTCGACGAGCCCTTCCCCACTGCCGCAGCACTCGCCACGATAGACGGAAGATCTGGCGAGGTGGATTGATTGACCATGCCTAGATGTTGGATTGCGACTTCAGAGCCCTTCGCCATGATTCCTGATGAAGGACATAGCAGCTAGAAAGATATTAGATTAGTCTCGCTAAGAAACATGGAAGATTTCATCTCACCTGAATTCTAAAGATCTCCTCTGCCGTGTGCGATAAGATGTAGGTCACATGATTTTTGTAGAGAACAGAGTCTACACCCTCCTCGGAGTCTCTATTATGATGGTAGACGAAGAGACCGATGAGTTTGTTGACATTATCGTCATTCGCCATCGCTTGGAGATGCTTGATGAGCTGATGGACAATCTTGTCGATGGTGAAGAGAACATAAGACTTGTTTCCTAAGATGGACCGACAGAAGTCCTCGAAGCGATTGCTATCTATACTGCCCTCCATCAAGGCATGAACCTGACCGATGAAAGTCGGATAGACTGACTTCTTTGACGCTGATGCGCTATCTGACGCATCAACTCTCTCTTGAGGCAGATCGTTGTTCTTCACGGAGGCGTCAAAGTTCGAAATCTCTTGCGCTAACTTCCTTGCAATGCTCAAACGAGCGAAGAGAGCATGATGCAAGCGAAAGAGAACGTAGCATAACTGCGTTCCGTAAAACAGTTTGCTTGGCTCGCGAACGAAAGCTTTCTTTCTCTTCTCAGCACTATTAGTAGTGCTGTCTCCGTTGTTACTAACAGCTCCATTGAAGATCGAATGTTTGCCCGATTGCTGATCGATCGTTACTCCGATAGCCTACACCCCGTTAGAAGAGATTCACATAATATGATTCATGAACTTACATAAAGCGCTTGGGTGGACAGCTGCTCGGCTCCCAAAATTGAAGTGGAATGGACAAACGCTCTGCCAAAAGACATCTGAACTTCATAGATGCTATCCGCCTCACGAAATCCCTTGACAACTCCTGAGCCGTAAACTGTCAGCACTTTAGTGTCAATCGGCCAAGCCTCTCCAGCCACTGTACTGTGAGAAGAAGTCCCGACAAGATCGAAGGAGGAGGAAACTGACTGTAAAAGGGAAGAGGGCGAGGAGACGGTCGCATACAAGTAGTGAGGAGGAATGTTGAAGAATATTCGCAACATATCTCGCCAAAGCGCTGCCAAGCGCTCTTTATCGCTAGGGTTTGTCAGAATATGCTCGGTCGCGTTGCAAACGATGCGGTAAATGTCACGATGCACTAAATGATCTTCATGCGAGTAAGACAGGAGCATATGAGGAACTAGCCCAGCAAGCAAGTCTGAGTATTCTTCATCCTCCAATGAGTAATGCACTCCTGCATTGTGAGAGTTGTCAGAAGCTTGCTGTGCTGCAGCCGAAGCCGCTAAAGAAGCCATGATGCTCACAGGAGGTTTTTGGTTCGAAGTATTCGCATTAGCAACATCAGAAGAAATCTGTTGCTGAGCAGAATTCACTGCAGCAGCAGAATTAACGATTTCTTGCACTAAAGGCTTTGTGCTGAGGTACTTCTTGTCATTTTGACGAAAGTAAAACGATCTGTGATCGAAGCTCTTGTAGTGATTCTTTTCAACCACCTCCTTCCAGTGCTTGTTCAGCTCATGACGAGCGCGACGCCACTCTTGATCTTTCTGCTTCAGTCTTTTCAAGACAACTGGGATCGTCCCAACGGGATTTTTGCGCAGTAGTTCCAAAATCTCTTCGCCATGATCGCCGTAAATGCGGGAAATCGCATTCAAATGGATAGTGGTGAGCTGTCTTTTCTCCAGTTGCAGGCTGAATCTGGGCCCTAACCCGAGCGCAGAGTGAGGGTTGTTAGGCGAGGTTAATGTCCCTCCGTCCCGCTTACTGTCGCGGTTTGGACCCAGAGAAGCCTTCCAAAGACCTATTTCTTCGGCTAACGGCTCCAACACCCGAATAGTGCTCATGTTTGAGTCGATGATCATGTCGATTTCGAAGCGCTCGTCTTCGCACTTAAACAAAGCCTCTTCATACTGATTCTTCCTCATGTGCTTGAAAGATGAGCTTTCTTCTGACCCAATAGGAATACTCACCCACTGGTAGTAAGTCGAGGGTTAGTTGGCGAAATAAAGATTCAGACGCAAATACACTCACCACATCGTTGAGGAATTTCTCTTCCTCTTCGTTTCTCTCTGAACACTTTGGGCGAGGATAATCTCGGGGAAGCGCGCGGTACGAAGGAGTACACTTGCGACATTGAGCGAAATCAATCTCTGACAGAGGAACTGAGAACCACATGTCTTCTTTGTTGCTTTGGTAATCAACGCGATTCTCTAACAATCGCTGAAATTCCTTGAAAAGATCGAGATGATCATGCAACAGATCTTCCACCAGCTTCAGGAGTTCGTCTTTGCTAATTTTATCATCTGTGAAAAGTTCGAGACATTTGACGAATTCCGCCCAAGCATCTCTCGAGTTGGCCATTAACACATCCTTGATTTGATCGAAGAAGCGTCTCTCAGCGCTAATGCTAGTATGAGTGTCTCTGGAGACACCTCCAGCATCAGATCGGCCTCCACGCGCATTTGAACTCCCGCCAGAAGCATTAAGACCGAGGTATGACTGCTGAGAATGATGACCAAACAGCAATTGCTGGGAGGAGGCTGACATGGCATTGACGGCAGAGGCAGGATAGCCTAGAAGCTTATTTCCACCTGTCACGTTACCGGCGACCATAAGATCACCCATATTTCGATTGTCGAAAACCATTCCGGCGCCAGACAGGTTATCGTTTCCCCCCTGAGCATTTTTGCGGCGAGGCTTGCGCTGCTGCTGCTGTTGTAACTGCTGTTGCAAAGCGAGGTTCGAACCCATTGCATTCGCCGGAATTCCTGCCATTAGACCTGCTCCAAGGTTCTGTTTCTTAGAAGCAGGTTGCAGGCGTGCCAGGTGCAGTTGAGATTCGTCAAGCCCATGTGCAGCGAGCTGCATGGCGTAGTTTGCTGGGAAGGCTGCACCAGCAGGATTGGCTGCAGACGGCTCCATCAAATTTCTCCCACGCTTCGCTCCAGCAAGATTCATATCTGAGTTCCCTCCATGCAATATGTTATTTCCAACATTGCTCGCACCAGTGGAGCCAGGAACCATGCCAGCCCCTAACATTAAAGACGGCAGTCCAATCGCCGGAGCAACCTTGCTACCTGCAGACTTTCTTTGCTTCTGCGCTTGCAGTTTGGCATTCTTTCGAGCCTCGGACTCTCTTGCAGCTCGCTCCAATCGCTCTTTCGCCTAAGAGAGAGAAGGGGTCAGTGTCAGAGGGATCGCAGCGAGGAGAATGCTCGTTACCTGATCTTGTACAGCATCTGGAAGAAAATATGTGAACTCCATCAGTAGATCTGCATGGTCTGCAAATAGCTGGGAAACTTGCTCCAAAACCTCCTTGATATTCTTTTGTTCCTTCTGGTAAGTGTGGAGAATCTTCAGAAACGATCTAAACCCACCAAACCAATTAACAAAACACATCAAAAAGACTTCAATCTCTCACCTGTAGGTCTCTGGCTCGTTGGTAAATCGATCTCTGATCTTTGTAACGTAGTGGAAAGCATGAGCTTGCTGCATCTGTCCAGGGGGAGGGCTGGTGGACGTGGCTGCTGCTGCTGCACCAGCTGGCAATAAATTTGCCGCCACAGCGGGCGCAACAGGTGGGTTTGTTGCGAAAGGTGGGAGTAAAGTTCCAGTGGTCGCGGGAATGTTCGATGTAAGATTCGCTTGAGCAGTTTTGGGAGCGGCATGTTCTGACGTATCGACGATGGTTGAAGTCAATCCAACCTTCACAGTCGTAACTACGGGCTCAGATCCGTCCACATCGTCTGTATTTAGCTCAATTTTATAGCCTTCACCCTCTGGCAAGAAAGTATTGAATCCAAGGATCAGTTTGTTGTGACCTTTGAAGAGAGTCTTCACTCGGTCGATGACGCCAGGAGTGTTAATCCTATCACAGGGATGAGCTTATGGAAGCAATAAAACCATTGAAACTTACGACTGAGCTTTGAAATTCTTCATAATATCAAGAAATTCGTTGTAAATATGAGGTTTATCAGAAAATTCCATCTTCACTTGGTCTAAATAAAGAAGAGCATCCTCGACCTTCAACTCACGGGTTGGCCTCGGGTTTGATGATGGAATTCTAAATGATGAATGAATTGCTGAATAACAGGAGTTCGGTGAGGTTACTTACCGTTGGAAGCTGTTCGAGCCTGAGACAGACCCGAGAGAATTGCCTAAGACCCCAGGATTTGAAAGCTGAAGGCCTTCAGAGGGTAAATTTCCCGTGGCATTATTTGGATCCATCACGAGTCAAGATTTCTAAAGTTTCAATCGAATCCAAATGTGAGCTTGATAAAGCGAGCGTTACAGTCTCAGCGTTGCTTGATGAATGATTTGATTGTCTGTTAATAAGAGCAAGAATGGGATTTTTACACCTTCCTTCTTACTGAAGCTCTGGACTTTTCAAATTCCTCAAACTCCCACCTTTTCCGAGCGTTCTTTTCGATTTTCGGAAAATCGTGACTCTCGGTAGGGGAGATTATTTATTTTGCAAAACTTCAGAATTCAAGATTTGGCAGTGAAAGATTAGATTTTGCGGAAAGTCGATATTTGAAACAGTCACTCTGAATTTGTGGTGAGGGACAACACCAGATAAATAGCATTATCTTTATCAAGGAATATTTCCACATAATCAGCAAAGAGTAAGAGCACCTGCCTTTATCTCTCACCATCCTCAGACCTCTAATACTCTGTTCTTCTTATTCTCTTTTTTTCCGTCATCTTTGATTCTCTGGATAATGTAGTGACCAAATTAAACAACAATACAACTGCTTCCCGAAGAAAGAACAGAAAGGCTCACTTCGCCGCCACTTCTGTCGAAAGAAGGAAGAGAATGAGCAGTCCTTTATCCAAGGACTTATTCCAGCGATTTCACGTAAGTGACAGGACTGTTCTCAGAGAAGTGTTTAATGGTCTATGTTTGTAGGTTCGCTCCATCCCTGTTAGAAAGGACGACGAGGTCCGTGTGCTTCGTGGAAAGTTCAAGTCTACTGAGGGAAAGGTGGTGGAAGTCTATCGTAAGAAGTACGTGATTCATGTCGAGAAGTGCACTCGCGACAAGGCTAACGGACAAACCATCCACGTGGGCATTGATGCATCAAACGTTGAAATCACTAAGTTAAAGATGGACAAGAATCGCAAAGCTATCTTAGATCGCAAGAATCGTGTGAAGATCGGTCAAAGCAAAGGTGCCGTTCCTTCCTCCTTACATGACAACATGGCTGGTGTTGATTAAAGTAGAAGTTGTAACGTTTGCTCAAATCTATCAACACTACGCGAAGCCCTTGCTCCTGCTAATAATGTAAATCGCATCAACAAGAATATTGGCAGTTTGGAAATATTTCTAAAATAAAGAATGCATCACATACAACCTACTACTCGCTGATGTTGACATCTCTTTATCCCCACTTCTTTCGCCTGACTTAAGTTTTCACAGCAACGGGAATGGGCACGGCATGATTGAGAGTTACTTAGCTAATAAACAAGCTTTCAATCGAATCCCTTCGGTAAGTTGAGGACTCTGACTTAGATCAATACCCGAAACCTATTTGTGAACTGGTTTCGTGCTGTCCTTAAGGAGGATAAGTTTGTTACGTCGGTTTATCTAAAGTATTTATTATATTTATTTGATTTGGTGTATTCACTCCAAACAGTCTATCTACTTATCTTTCTGTAATTTGAGTGTGGGTAGGGCATGGGCAGAGGACAAGTGGCAGAAGCATCTTATGCCTTCAAAATGAAAAACTCTCTCAGAGGAAGAAAGTGCGACATAGTGACATAATATAATATCTAGTGACATAATACAAAACCTATACAATACAATACAATACAATAGTAGTACATCATAGTACTAAACTACTCCACACTTATAATAACAAACCATACCATAAAACAACACCTTACCTTCTACCTGACACCTCTCACCTCTCACCACGAGACAAAAGCGAGAAAGAGACAACTTCTTTCGATAAAAGATGATTTTTGGGATCCTGCCCTTTCTCATACAATGGATCGCTCTCAGTCAAATTGGAAAGCTTTCAAATTACCAATACTCTCGTTCATTCAACACGATTCTTCCCTCTTACTCAGAGTCGAACTTTGCTGGGAATGAAGCACATTCAGGCGACTTTGTGCATCACAGCCTCCCTCCCAAGTCCCACTGGACTTTATTAGCAGATTTTCAACGTTTAAACGAGGACGAGATGGAAATCTTTCTACCTCAGCTCTGCAATATGATGCTGGATGACTCATCGTCCTCCTCCTTATTGAGTGACGCGAGAATTCTCGACTACTTTCAGCAGATTTTATGTCAGAAGTGCTCTGAGTGTTTACCATTTGGTATAAGAGTGACAAACATGCTAAGGGTAGGAGATTCTCTTCTTCATATACAACCACTAATTCTCCAGTACTTCAATGCTAGGCGCTCTTGGCAGCTGAACAAGGTGGCCAATACAGTCTCTTCCGACAGATGCTTCTGAGCTCTCACTCTTCCAGTGCCTCCAGCCCATCATCGCAAAGTGATGGGAACAGTCGCGAGTCTCGAATTCGTCGCTTGCTAGAGAAGATCGAACAAGTGACTGCACAGGGCAATCCGAACCTCCCTGTCATGGTCTCTGATCTCCGAGCAGAGTATTATCGAGACTTCCAATTCATGTTAGACACGCTAG
The DNA here is from genome assembly GCA_015145745.1 of Poterioochromonas sp. DS. NCBI lineage: Eukaryota > Synurophyceae > Ochromonadales > Ochromonadaceae > Poterioochromonas > Poterioochromonas sp. DS. Next base: position 202,432 of record VKHI01000016.1, read on the forward strand.
CTAGACTGGGAGTCGAATTGAAGTCTTATCCAAGTACGTGTCCTCCTCCTAACCTCGTCGATCTCTCGACTAATACGATCCTTCTACAGTCCATCAGAGGAATTTCCACCTTCGTCGTGCTTTATCGCAATGCAATGCATTGTTCTACTACCGCATGCTCACTCAAAAGTCAATCACGGAGCTATCGAACGAAGATATACTCTCCTTCTACAACCACTACAGCAACCTACAAGTAGAGAGCATAGCACAGTATTGCCCCGCTGCTGCCTGCTTCTCACTGCACCTTCCTTTACAGAGGTCGTCAGAGAAATGCCTACGCATTCTGAGGTTCATCGAGAATGAGAGCGAACTATTGCCTTCGAAGGATCGTTGCCCTTACCTTGTTGTCGTTGAGTTACTCGAGCAACCCTTCTCTTGCAAGAGCGATGAGCTCTACACGGAAGGTCGGAGATTATGTCTACAGACTGTCGAAGATGTCCTCAACCATCGTGGCATGAACTATCAGAATCCGCAGATGATGCCAACGCTGTCAGAGTACGATCACCACTACTATCAGCACCAGAACCTCTCGCCTCACAAGTCGTTGCAGTACCAGACATCTTCCGCTACTTTCTCATCCCGTTCTCTGCGAAGTCGACGGCGGAACTTCTTTCATCACAATCCTCGCCTCCTCCAAAACCAAAAGACTCGCGGTGAAACTAATCGCTCTGAACAAGTAAAGTGTAGTACTGACCAATCGAAAGCCATCCGCCAAGATAATCGCTTTGAAGCCCCAAAGGAGGGAAATGATGACAACGACTCTTCAGAGACAAAGACACAAGAGGATCTCTTGTACTGGCTGATCACTAATAACGACCGTCGTCTTTCGTTCGAGAAGCGAATACTGCTGCAACGTCAGTTCTTGCGACAAAGAGAAGAAATGAGTGCAGGGGACGAGATTGAGAGCAGTGTAAACATAGACGAGTTATTGACCGACCAGGAGCAACAAGAATACCTAGCAAAGCTTTCCAAAGCAGAAGAGGTGTGGAATGGTCACAATCTAATGAGTCACAGAAACCAGAGAAATATCCAACTCTTCGCTCGTCATGAGAGGCAGAGTCTTCCTAAACCCTCTCTCTCGCCCTCCAGCGACGCGATTAAAACCTCATCTGCTCCTGCATCGAGCAATAATACCGAAAATGGCGAGAGTTTGCTTGACATCAGAGGTGGAAAGAGCGCTGAATTGAGTTTCGTGAAGGAAGAGGATCAGTACATTGGCAGAGATTATCATGGCGGGTCTTCTTCTTCTTTTCCCTCCTCTTCCAATCACCATGAGAACTATCCTCCTCATTCGCCGTCGACGATGACTCCTCCTTACTTTCCCTCTCATCACAGTTATCATCACAGTGATGGTCCAAACCATCCACATATCTCGTCTCCTGGTCATGCCAACACATTTTACCATGCACCAGAGAACCGCCTGCCTCAGCACACCATGGTTCGCACAAAGACATGGGAAGAAAAGAAAGCAATCATAAAGTCTTTGTCTCCTTTCGGTCATTTAGAGGGATGGAACCTCGCCTCCTTCATTGTGAAGTCAGGCGATGACTTGCGCAAGGAAGTTCTTGCAATGCAGCTGATCGAATATTTTCAGAAGATCTTCCAGTACGAACATGTCGACATCTTTGTCAAGCCCTATCAGATCCTCGTTGCTGGACCGAAGTCAGGGTTGATCGAGTTCTTAGAAGGCACTATCAGTGTCGATCGAATTAAGAAACTTTACTTGAGAAGTGGCGCAAGCAGCGGAAATGGTCCCAACCCCGTTGATCCGAACATCCCACCAACAACCACCTCAGCGTCCTCCTCTGGCTTTAGTGGCAGTGGCAAGGTCATGTCTCTCAGCGAGTATTTTGCGCTCCATTTCGGTGAATCTTATTCTCCTCTGTTCCACAAAGCAGTGAACAACTTCGTCAGGAGTCTTGCGGGGTATTCGTTGATCACGTACCTGTTGCAAGTCAAAGATCGTCACAATGCGAATATCTTAATCGATTCTGAAGGTCATATAATTCATATTGACTTCGGTTTCATTCTTGGAGGTAAGTTGCATGTCTTCAACTGCGTCAGTTGACCTAACGGTTCCCTCTGCTCTCTCTGCGTTAGAATCACCGGGGTTTAACATTAACTTCGAGAGCGCACCCTTCAAGTTCACTCAAGAATACCTAGACCTAATTGGCGGCAATGTAGATAGCCCATTGTTTCGACTCTTCGAAGATCTCTTCATTCGAGGATTTCTCGCGATCCAGAAACACGTGGATGGCATCGCATCGATTATCCAGCTCTACTACGACGAGAAGAAAGGAAAGGAGATTGTAGACTTGCTGAAGTCAAGGTTGCTGTTCGCTAAGACTACTCTGGATATTCAGAAACTGATTCATGAATCCATGGACAACTTTCGCACCAAATCTTACGACTGGTACCAGCAGAAAACCAACAACATCTTTATGTAATATAACACAACTAACAGCGAAAATAATCCTCTGAACCCTATTACTCATCGATCAGAATACAAATTAGACTCGATCTGTTCCCAAGGATTTCATTACTTTGTTAGGGTTAGGGTTAGGGTTAGGGTTAGGGTTAGGGTTAGGGTTAGGGTTAGGGTTAGGGTTAGGGTTAGGGTT